>JBAMBJ010003959.1:0-48435 GCA_037043495.1 Drosophila recens
ACTTATTTTAAAAATAACAATATAATTTTGATAAAAGTCACATAATGTTGATCATAATTTTTATAAACTAATTTTATTTAATTTGTTTGCAATCGCAATATTGTTTAAGGATTTTGAACTTTTTATTTATAATAATAATAATTGCAAAATAACAATTGTACAGCATTTTAAATGATTTATTTTTTTTTGGCTGATTATAATTTTTAATTTTCAATCCATTTAATAAAAATAATTGCTATCTTTACTTAGATTCTATATACGAATGTCGAAAAATATTACTCAGAATACGAAAATTCGGAAAAAAAATTAGATATTCAAAATTGTGAATCGAAAAATAAGGAATAAAAATTACGAATCCGAAATTAGGAATTAGACAAATATTAGAAAACATATTTTATTAAAAACCACCCGATTTTTAATACAAATATTTTTGATATTACCTTTTTTCTATTAGCAAAAAGACAACATTTGTCGAATTATATTTTTTTAAATCAGGACAAAATCAACAGGGTCTGGACGGTTGCTTGTTGCTTATATATTTTTCAATTTTTTTCATCTTAAACAATCGACCATTCTGGCACAGAGCTATTTGAATAATGTTTAAATTTGAAAAAATTATTATTTTATTATATTTTAATTTGTTTCCTAATTTTTATACTCTGAATATTTTATTAAGTTTAAAATTTCTAATTTTTTCTTCCCAATTTTGGATTCTTAAAAATTTATTCATAAATTTTTTTCTTCTTTTTTAAAATTCCTTAAAAAAGTTTTGAAATTCGTATAAGGTACTTTTTACTTATGTGCAATAAAAATGTATATAGTATTTATTGATATGTCTCTTTAATAATTTGTACAATGTTTTTCATCCAAATAATGTGTGTTTGATTTTTATGGAACTTTTCACATAAAAATAAATAAATTCTTTTCAGATTCTGTGATGTATTTCGATCTCTCATATCGGGCACCATTTTCGCCCAGTTTCTGGTCATTGGCCTGGGTCTCGGCTTGTCCATGTTGAATCTGCTCTTCTTCTCGAATCTGTGGACAGGCCTGGCGACCTCGGCGTTTATAGTCGTCTTAATGATTGAAACATTCCCGTTTTGCTTTATCTGTGAGTTGATTGACGACGACTGCAATAGGCTGACTTCGGCCATATTCCATTCAAATTGGCTCGATGCGAATAAACGCTATAAATCGACGCTTGTTTATTTCCTGCATCAGACTCAGCGGTCGATTAAATTTATAGCCGGCGGCATTTTTCCCATTTCCATGAAAACCAACATTGAGGTGAGTCCTGGATTTGATAATGAGAGGTATTAGTTTAATTGCTTGATTCAAATTTCTTTTTGTTTTCAGGTGGCCAAATTGGCATTTACAGTGGTCACTTTTGTCAAGCAGATGAATATTGTGGAGAAACTAGTGAAGAACTAAAAGTTTAATTGTATGAAAACTGCACCAGAAAACAAAAATTCTTTAAATTAAAAAAAAAACACCATTAATAGACCACTAATTTTCCTAAAACTTATCTTATTTCAAAATAAATAGTTAAAGCATTACCTGTTAAATTTCGATTAGAATTAATAATAAATTAGATTATTTTTGAAAATAATTGTAGTGACTATATAATTCACTGTTGAAAAAGTTGTGATGATTTCGATTACAAAAAATCAGAAATAATCTAAAATTATTACAATTCTGATTATTTCGGATTGTTTTTTGATTTTTTCTGATTATTTTGGCTACTTTGATTGTGAAAATTTAAAATAATTATATTTTTACTAAATAGTCATAAACAATCAAAAATAATCAGAAAAAATCAAAAATAATCCTAAATACTCAAAAAGATTATTTTTGATTTTTTCTGATTATTTTTGAATATTTGTAATCATTTTAGAAACATTTTATATTGGATTATGTTTTAGTTTTTGTAATCATAATCATTAAATAATTGGGAAAAGCCGAAAATACTCGTAATTTAATCATTAGCTCGACGTTTAAACAAAAATAATCTAAATACTAATGATTATGATTACTAATCATTATTAAACAGGTATTCTATTATACCACTAATTTTTATTTTTCTCTTAAAATTATCTAATTTCAAAATAAATAGTTTAAATAAAATATTCTTCATTTAAGTAACAACTCTTTTTTGTCAGTGTAGATCACTTGAGAGCTTGTACACTGATATTTATGTTATAAGCTTTGCAGTTTGACAAGAATCTGTGGACAATGCGAATTGCGAATCGATCCCTAATCGCACATTTCGACAATTCTCCTCGAATCTACGATCCATTCTTTGACTCTGCGAGCGAGCTGAAGAATTGCTGCTGAGTGTTCAGTGCCGTTTGAATGACGTTTGGCCATTGAATCGAATGTTCCCAACGGGAATTGCCTGTTGATCGTTGAACTTTGTTGGGTTGGCCATAAAAAAAGAAGAAAATTGCGTATACGCAGTGGCTGCCAGAACCTTAAGTCGTAGCAGAGAAAATTGATTGTTAAGACCAACTTTGATTTTGAGTTGCAGATACAGATACAGAAACATAAATAGATACAGAAACAGAAAAAAAAAAAAACACAGGCAGCCGCATAAATCTATCTTTTAGATTTATGGCACAACTGGGCAACATTAATAGGCAAATGAGAGGGAGAGAGAGAGAGCATGAGTCTGGTGAAAAGCCTCTCAGTGTGTCAGTATGTGTGTTAGCCAGGTTAACTGTACTCCGCGCTGTTGCAGTCTAGGCCAACTTGTGGAAATGGTAATAAAACTTTGCTATGCACATTTATGGACGTTTTTATGCCAATGCCAATGCGTTGTCTTTGAAAATGAATTATGAAATATTTGGCAATGGGCTGAATCGGCCAATGAATCTGAGGAGAAAGAATAACTCTCTCTCTAGGCCGCGGCATGCATGAATCATGGCCAACATGTCGGCAAAAGGACATGGCCAGAGATCTGCGTATGGATAATAAATAAATAACCGCAGCTAAAAACCAAAAAAAAACCTGTAGCATAGGCCCATAAAAATTGAGTTATTAAAATAGCCAGCTGCGACAGGTGCTCCACAGAGAGAGATAGACAAAGACAGAGAGAGATGGAGAGAAAGAGAGAAAATAAACAGTTTAAACTTGGCAATCAGTGCGATGCGAAGGCAGCAAATGCAGGTCAATTGTGGCCAACTACATACTGTTAACACACATATTCGCATGTATTTTTAATTCAGCTTACAAATGTTACCAATTTTCCACATTGTACAACAAAAGCGTGCCAAGTGGCGCAACGATAACAATGGAAAACTACACTGGCTAACAAGCAAATGAATACAGAACTTAGCATACTTTAACTTAAATGCCATACTTTTTTATAAAATTAAAATGAAATTAAAATTAAAACAAACATTTTAACAAACATTTTATTAAAATTCTTAGCATAGAGATTTTGAGGCAAAAAGTAGTTGATTGAAATTAATAAAATTTTAAAGCAGAATAAACTGAGAGCCCAAATAAAGATCAAAATTGTCATTTGAAAATCAAATCAATGTTATTAAATTTTAAATGGTTTGGTTTGGTTTAATTTTCGACCTTTTTACTTTACATGTATCATTTTTTGTTAGTTTATTAAGCATAATTTAAAAAATGTAAAACTTCTCAAAATCAAATTAAAAGTGTTGACTTGTGTTTATTATGTCATAACGTTATGTCATAAACGTTAAAGCTAGATATTTAAAATATTTAATTTTCAATAAAACAATGGGGGTATCCTTTGTTTAATATTTGACATCTTAAGGCAAAATATTATTTTGACCGAAACTAAATAAATTTTACTGCAGAATGAATTAAAAGGCAATGTTATGAAACTTTGAAGTATTGCCCGATTGTCAACCTAGAAACTTAATCAGATACATTTTTAAAATAATCTCCATATAACCGATGTTACATTAACAGCTCGACTTTTTAGTATTAAACTTGATTCAAAGTTTGCAATTAAAATGCTGTTAATTCTGTTGACTAGTGTAATTTAAGTGAACTGCAGAGGAGAGCGCGAGAATTCAACGGCAAAACAATTACAGCTGCCAGTTGAATGTTGGTCCAATTACGAATGCGGTTCAACGGGAAGGCACTTGGCCTGGCCCAAATCGTCAGTCCGTCAGCCTGTCAGTTTGTCAGTTCGTCCGTCTGTCAGTTTGTCCGTCCGCCATGGAGGCGTCTCTCTGTCGTTCGCTCGCTTTGGCTATCGAATATTTTCCGGCAAACGTCGAGAAAGCGCGATAACATTTTAACACACAACGCAAATTTCATGCACACACCCAACACACACACACACACCCAACACACACACGCACACAAATAAACAGCACACCCATGATAGAGTCAGACCAAAAATTGAAGCTGCTGAGTTCTCATGTGAAGGTTTTCTTTTCTTTTTTTCCTTTCTTTCTTCTTTTTTATCAGTAACAACTGAAGCTGAAGCTGAAGCTGCTGTTTCTGGCCAAACACAATATGACCCTTGGGTCTGCGTTGGGGATAAGATAAATGAAATGAAGCTTCCTTACGTATTCGGCAACAAATACAATGTATGTACGATGATGGAAAACATAATAGTATCAATAGGATCATTTTGTATTTTTTTTAACCCATTTTATGCTGCGATACAAAAAGTAGTGTGTTTTTTTATTATTAATTATCAATTATTAAAACCACTAGGGTAATTTGGACCTTCTAAAATCGAATATTAGGTTAAAAATTAAATTAAAATTTAAATTTTTTAAAACTAAAATATTTTTTAAAATTAAATTTAAATTCAATTTTTATTTTTTAAATATGGGATACCAGAGTAAAAATTTTCTGGATTTTCCTAATTTTCCATTTGGAATTAAATACATTGGTTTACATAAAAAAATCGCTCTGAAAATTAAAAATTTTGCGGTTGGACTAGTCGAACAGCGGCAGAAAATGGGTTAAATTACCTAGGAAAAAAATGTATATTAGTTTCATAATTTTTTAAAGTACTATTTTTTAGAGTCGCCGACCTATCACATAAGTAGAACTTCCAGTTTGAAAAAAGCTGGGTTCGAACCCCCGTCAATGTAGTCAAACATGTGTTTTTAAATTCTTCGGAATGAAACGCAAAAATATATATACTTCCCGTCATATAAAAAAAAAAAAAAAAACTATTTTAGCATGAAATATCCTGGAGACAGGATAAACTTAAACATTAAAGTTTTATTTAAAAATGCATAATTTCAAATTTTATTATCGTTGTAAATAAAATTTGGAATTTTATTATTATTTAATAATATATTTTTATATTTTTTTGACAACAATCAACAAATAACTTGTATTTAATATTTTATATTCTTCAAATTATAATCGTTACGGTCTCTTTATTTTCTTTAAAATGGTATAATGACTGTCTTGTTTCTATTATAGTGTCCATCACTGTATGCACTCACATGTATGTGCAAAGATAATGCCCTTAAGTGCTATCCGATAGCAATTGTACAACTAAGTGAAGCTCTCCTTTTTTGTTACTTCCAGCTAACCCTATCGAACGTGTCTCGGAATTGGCAAGCTAATCATATCCATGCCATAACTGTCCTCATCATCCGCATCCCCAAAAACTCTGCTCTGACATGTAAATAGAATCATGCATGGCACATGACCCAGCTGACCTATTTACCATTTACCATTTACCATTTCACTGCGCCACAATGCCAATAAATTAGCATATAAGAACAGACAGGTAGGAAACACACACAAACATGAAATTTAAAAAAAAAATAAAACTGAAAGAGAACAGAGATGGGAAATACTAAAAACATAAAAAGCAACGGCACAAACATAAAATCTGCACATGAAAGGATTTTTGGCACAAATGAAAACATAAACAAATACAATTTAAGAGTGTGCAACTAGAGGAAAAAAAAAATGCTGTCAGATATAAAAGCGTACAATTCTGGAAAACTAGTTGCATGACATTCGGAATGTAGACTACACTATGCTCACTGTGTTTAGAATGGCACGGGTATATTCACAAGTTCATTTCCTGAATACTTATTTTATTTATTTAATATTTCATTATTTGGGTTCCTAGCACTACAAGTATAAACTTATTATTTAATGTGCTAGTCACAATGTGTGTGTAACAAAAGTTACAAAGATTTTGTCTTAAAAACTACATTTAACAATAATTTTATTTTATTTAATATTAATATTTAGTTATTAATTTTTGAAGTCTTGTAATTAATTTGTATATCTACCAATAAAAATTATATAGTTGTATTTTTCAATACTTTTTTATAATATGTGGTAGTAATTTCTATTTTTTATATTTAATTCCATATTTTCAGTCTATAATATTCCACATATCTATAGTCTATTGGTTTGAATTCAATTCAATTTAAAATTCTTACCAACTTTATTTCATTCCTTTTAGACTACAGGGTATTAAAATGTACAATTTATTTAATTTAAAAATATTTGTGGTGTTTTCTTTGTGCCTTTTTATGATGCATATATACAATTTGATAAAAGAATTTGCTTAGGAAAAATTCGCAATGCAAAATACAAAAGAAACAAAACGGAACCGCAGAGAAATGATAAATAAGTGCATATAATACAAAGCTATTTATAAATAAGCTAGCGATAAAACTTATTAAAGATGAAATGAAATATAGATAAAGTGATCAAGTTAATAATACTTTTGTATATTTTAAGATTCTTAAGTATCCATAGATAATCAGATAAAAGGATATATATTGAAGTATAGATAGATAAAGAAATATATATATATTTTAAGATTGATACACATCTGCAGATTACCAGATAAAGAGTTATATATATATTTATTTTAAGATTGATACATATCTGTAGATCACCAGATAAAGAGTTAAATATAAATTGAAGATAGTTACATATCTGTAGATTACCAGCTGCCACTTTTAATCGCATTCCACACTTTGTGGCATCCACATAACTCCACTTTGTAAAGGCGAAAAAAGTGCACACTTTTTTCACAACACATGCAGCAAAATCAACTGAATATACAATCACACAATCACTCACACACACACACACACACACAAAAAGTAAAAAAAGCAATGCAAGTAAAACAATAAAAGCAACAACAAAACAGACAATGTACAACGAAATTTACAAATAACTTAACAATTTGCTTTTGGCCCTGTTGACGTGGTGCCATGTGGGCCAAGGGTGAAGGGTGAAGGGCGAAGAGCGACCAACGACGAGTCATCACGACGATGATGACGACAACAACAGTAACAACAGCAACATGTTGGTGAAAGTTAAGGCCAATCATTGCAGTGACATCAACAACAGCAGCAACAACAGCAGCAACAACAACAGCAACAACAGCAACATTTGCTAACAGAGACATGAATTTCAATACGTTTAAAGCACAAGTTAGTTGGGATTGGTAGCATATAGTATGTTATATATGCATGATCATCATGCCAAAAGTCAATCCTCAAAAACAACAGCAGCTGAGTTCTTCAGTTCTTCAGCTCTTCAACTTTTTTCAATTTCTCTCTTTCTTCACCTTTGGCAATGCTAATTTTTGATGCATTCTTTTAAAGTCTGATCAACCTGCCATAAAAGGATTTAACATATGTTAAATAAAGAAAGTTTACTTTTGGTTATTAACTATATATTGTTACTTTTGTCATTTTGTTTATTTTAAAGTAATCCTTATCCTTTAATCTTTACTATATTTAACATTTCCTTACATTTCTATGTTAACCTTTAACTTTGCTCTGACTCGTTCGTCATCAAATCAACCCCAGAACTTGATCTTAGCTTATTTTGTGCACAGCGCACATAAATTATATGGTGCAAGTTTATTTTCATACCCTTTAGTCAAGGGAATGGGCAAAAGGTAGCTTAATTCTGAGCCAAGTTATGAAACAAAGAGCAAGAAACCTCAAAAAAATAGATTTTAGCTAGATTCTCAAAAAGCAGAGGTAAATAAATAAAATTCATAAATACATTCTATTATATAAATAATAATCTTTAAAAAAAAAATACGAACCTTTTTTATTACATTTTTTAAAATGCTTTAAAAATTATAAAAAATTGAAAAGAATTTGAGAAATAAAATGATTTTATTGAATGATTAAATCCTAATGCGAATCTGAAACTTCTTCATAGTTTTAACGGCTTGCAGATATGTGAGAAATACTTTTTTTTAGATACTAGATTCTACCTTTATTTTTATGTTGGGTAACAACTGCATACCTAGTTATTCAAAGCAAAAAAATGTCCTCCTATAACTATAAACTACTCTAGTAGAAGTAGTAGTAGTAGTATTTTTCTTTATTTTAGCAAACTACTCTATAATGACCGTAATTTTAAATTTGTATTAATAATTATTGGATATATTACATTTATAGCTACCCCCTTTTTAATTACTTTTTTTTTGTTTTTTTTTTTAAAGAACAAAATTTTAAAAAATTTTTATTAAATTCAATCATTTCTAATTATGTTTTAAAATCCAGTATTTTTTTTCTCAGCTCATCTATCTACGCATAAGTTTATTTTCTAGAGTATCTGATTGTCTTATACTTTCGCTTTGTAGCATTTCCATCTTTTTTTGTGAATTTTCTCATCCGCTCCTATCTCTCAATCCATCGCCCATTTTCGACTTGAACTCGTCATAAATTTTAATACACATTTTGGTTTGCAAATTGCTCGAAAGATGCATTTCTCGCGGTCTTCTTCGCTTCACTCTCCGCTTCATCTCCTTCTCTTTCTCCTTCTTCTCTTCTCTTATCCTCTCCACTTCTCTTCTCTCCTTTGGCTCTTCGTCTACTGCCGTTGTCCTTTTGCAGCGACAACTGTGACGAGCCCGTCAACTTTTGATTGACTGGCTAAGTTCAACCGTTGTGGCTCTTGGCTTTTTGGCTCCTTCTATCCCAAGTTGCTTCTCCTTATCCCCTCCCCCTCCCCCTGCCCCTCTTTTGCGACTCTTTTAGCCACTCAACGCACTCACATAGAACGGCAGCAAATTGCATAATTTTTACATAAATATGCTGACGTGCATTCATAATCATAAAAAGGGTTAAAATTCCATTCTTTCATTGTTGCTGCTGTTGTTTTTGGTTCCATTCTTTTCTTTTGTTTTGTTGGCCAGTTATTTATTTGGCCTCCTGTCTACATACATACATATGTGCATATATATTCCACATATAATATGCAGCCTAATAGGCATTCGCTATAAGGTCTCCCCACTCCCAGAGCTTGCCAATTGACAAAATGTATGCAAAGCCAAAACAACGACAAGAAAAAGACAAACAACAACAACAACAACAGCAACAACAACAAGCGCAGAGTGCATAAAATATTTATGATATAGTAGTAGCATTTGGTATTGGCATTATTTTCAGCTTGAATGCCAGCTTACAAGTCCAAAACTACTCTACATGAATTACCAATGCGTAAAAGTGCAGACATTTCATATGTATGGATAATACTTACTTACTTATACCGACTAAAAAGTTCTGTCCTCCTCTACAGGTGCAGAATTTTCTGAAAGGAGCAACTTATCTAAATGATTCTTCATTTTTTATTATATTTCAAAATTAATATCATACCTGTTAAATAATGATTAGCAATCATAATCATAGTATTCAGATTATTTTTGTTTAAAATTCGAAAAAATCCAGAAAAAAAATCCCAAAACATAAAAAATAATCTTTTTGAGTATTCGGATTATTTATGATTTTTTTCTGATAATTTCGGATTATTTTGGCTACTTTGATTATGAAAATCTAAAATAATTTGATTATTTACTAAATGCTCATAAATAATCAAAAATAATCAGAAATAATCAGAAAAAAATCAAAAATAATCCGCATACTCAAAAAGATTATTATTGATTAATTTGATTTTTTCTGAAAGTTTTTGAATAATTGTAATAATTTTAGATTATTTTTGATTCTTTGTAATCATAATCATTCAAAAATAACAAATTTTTCAACAGAGAGTTATATAGTCACTACGATTATTTCCCAAAATAATCTAATTGATTAGTAATTTTAATCGAAATATAGCAGGTATGATTAATATACAGAAGAAGTATTTTTCGTTTTTCTTATTACTACAACAAAATTTTATTTTCTTAATAGAATATTATATTGGTAATTTCCTAAGGATATTTTTACTACCCAAAATCATATTAAATGGATTTGTTTGCTCTTTTAAATCCAAAAAATGTCATAGTTACAAAAACAAGGATAAGCTGAAAATACAATTGGAAAAACTTGCACTTTTTAAACTGAACTTTAACATTTTCTGCTTGAGTCCTTGTTAATAATGTGCCTTGTTAGTTCACGAATAAAGGTCAGCCATAAGTTTAAAGTTCAGGGCGAGAAACAGGAGCATTAACCATGTACCATGTGGACATAAAAAGCATGTACTCGACACGAGTTGCCTCGACTCGACTCGCTCATGACTCGACTCGACTCCAAGGCTGCGAGCTGCGTATTTCCTCGTGCTCAGCCATAACGCACATTTGGACCGTTAAAAGCAACGAGCTGTGAGAGTCAATTGCATGCAAAACTGTGCCATTGTCAGCTGGATGTTGTTGTTGCTTCAGTTGTTGTTGTTGTTGCTGTGACAAAGGTCTGGCCATGACTATGTGACGACCAAAGGGTCTTCTCAACGGTGGCAGACAAACAAGGACAACCACAAAATGGCCACCGCAACAGCAGCAGCAACAGCCACCGTTGGCTATCAACGACATGTGCGGGTCAAAAGGACGCCCCCACGCACAGCAGCGGCAACAGCAACAACAGCAGCACAGCAGCAACATCAACAGCAGCAGCAACATCAACAGCAGCAGCAGCGACATCAGGATGATGACGACAACGACACGCATTACAACGACACACAACACTATAGTCATGGTGCTCGACTATTAAAAGCCCAGTAGCTGTATCTTTACAGTCATTCGAATTAATCAACATAAATGACGAAAAAAACATTTGTAAATAATAAAATAAAAAAATATGTATAAAACTATACTAAAAATAGAAATCGCAACGATAGACCGCTAAGTGGAATACTTAGATACCAACTAACATAAATTGTTGTATTCGTTTTACATTTCTAAAATTCGAACAATTATTGTGAATAAGTTAAAAAGTAAAAATATTTAATAATAGAAAATCAAATGAAAATTAAGAAAATATTTACTATAAACATCTACGGCATTCGGATCTCCATTAAACCATTCTTATCCTTACAGATATCACATAAAACTTTGGGACGTAAAAGGACAACAAAATTATTCTTAAATTCTCCAGCTTAAGTTCTTAATTTAAGCATACATAACTATGTATATTTTAAATGTATTTAGGATTTTTCAGGATTATGTTATTCTTAAATGAACACTATATAAGGATAAAATGGCAACTTCTCTGCATTAAAATAATCAAAAACATTTGATTTCATTGGAAAATGAGTTAAGGAGCTACGCTAAGCCATATAGATAATAGGCATATTGTTACCAAATTTAATTTTTTTGTTTTTTTTTTTCATACAAAATTTGTATATTTTATTTAAACAAGTTTTCTGTTACCTTTAGTGGCAACTTAATCTAGTTAATTTAATTTCATAAACTCTTGTAGTTTCTGTAATCTCGATATTCATACAAACAGATAAAAATTTGTGGCAAACTCATAGTCCATTGCACCTGTTGGCTACTGGGCTAACAGGGCAACGAGGCAACGAGGCGACCAATAAAGCCGCACTAAAGGCGCACCCTACAGAACTCGCTTGCCACATGCCACCTCCAAGTTGTTGTTGTTGTTGTTGCTGCTGCTGTTGTTGCTGTTGCTGCCTAGCAATTGTCGTTATAAATGGCAGTCATAATAAGTGGGTTAAATGCCCAGGCAAACATGCCACACTCTGGGTCTCTGTGTCAGCTGCAAAGTGTGGCAGGGAAACGAAAGGAAACGAAAGGAAGTGTTCGGGTCATGTGTTGATTCGCTGTTGATTTTGTGTCGTCTTGTGGCTGCTGCAAAACTAATTACCGATAGTTCAGGGGGTCACTTGTTGTTGTCCATTGGAGCACTCTTTAAATTGCAATTAAATGCCACTTGGATGGCGAGCGTCTTGCGAGGCGATTATAAAGCAATCAACTTGCTTAAAACTTCAACTTGCCCCCTCGACTTGCCACAGCCTCGACAGCATTCACATCATTTGCAAAATCATAATTCGCGTGCTAAGCGCGCATTAGTCTCACGTTGATTTATCACAGCAGGTACAACTCCAGAAACTGGGTCTGGCTCTCAGCTTTTGGATCTGGATCTGGCTCTGACGCTGGCTCTGGTTCCTTCTCTGGCTCTTTGAGTCTCAGTCTGCATCTGGGTCCTTGCACTCTCTCACTCCCTCGCTCTTCCTCTCTCTCTCTCTCTCTATCGGTTTTAATAACCGAATTCGCAGCTAATTTCAAGCAGAAAGCTCACAGCCAGCGGCATGTGGGTGATTGTGGCATGCCTTGGAGATGAGCGCGTGACTTGAACAATTAACTTTAAAAAAGTAGAGTGTAAAAATAAGTCAAAGTTTCAAAAAACAAAGTGCACTTTCAAATATAAATATTTTTTAAGAATACTTAATGAGTTAAGAGGTTCAAAAGTACGTTTTCATCAAATATATGAGAGTTTAAAGCAACCGAAAATGTTTAGGGATTAAAATTGATCGAAATTTATAAAAAAAAAAATTAAGTTTCCAAAATGAATAAACTTTGAAAGTAAATAAATTTTTCAATATCACTCAAAAAGACTTTTTCCATTGAAATCTGATAAATTTAGTAAAAATATAAGCGTTTCAAACTATCGATAGTATGTAAAAGGATAGGTATGAAAATTATCGAAATTTTTTAAAAAAGGATTCAATTTGCAAAATTAGTTATTTTAAAATGCTTTATGATTTGAGATTAAATAAAGTTCAAAATGACATTTTTCATTGAAAACGAAAAAGTTTAATAAAAATTTAACATTTTGAAATTATCAAAGACATGCAAAGGGTATGAAAGGGTATGCTAGGTATGAAAATGATTGAAATTTATCGAAGAAAATTAAATTTTTAAAATTAATAAATTTAGTATGCGGAATGAATTTAGAGGTGGAATAACGCTTTTCATTCAAATCGGCTTAATTATAATGAAGGTATGACGTTTTAAAGTTATTGATAAATTGTGTAAGGTAAAATCGTACCAAAACTAGTGTACTATTTATAAACAAGTATATTAATTTTTTTTTTACAGCACTTTTAAAAAAAAACAGATTTTTTACAAGCTGAAACATTTTTCAAAAATCATAATATTAATTTTCAGATGTGGAACAAATTTTCTTATTTGATGTGAAGAACAGAAAGTGTGACAGTAAATTTAGAAAAAACGTATAAAAAAACCTTATGTTTTAGCTCTTAATTGAAAGTCGAATCTCAGTGTAATCACTTGGCTTTGAAGCCACGCGACGCCTCATCTCTAAAGGGGCATGCATCAAATGAAGGCAGCGTTTGGTTTTGTGTCTCTGCCAGCTGCGAATTCGTTAAGCCAGCCAACGACTTACTTTTTCGGCTAAATCACAGTGTTGCCAGTGTTGTTTTCCCCTCTCTCTTCCCCGCTCTGTGTCTCTTTTAACAATTCTGTGCAAAGTGGAGCAAATTTATGCCCAATTTCATGCGAGTGGCAAATGATTTATGCGACAGGCCGTTGCAATTGCCAAAAAGGATATGTGCGTTGATTTCGCATGGCCCCAGGACAAATAACTTCATTACGTTTCTCGTTTCGCGCTGGATCTGGATCTGTGGATGCTGTTGCTGCTCCTTCTCATTGGCAAAAGGTTGCTCCCGTCTACGTTTTGGGTAATGATGTGGCATGTTGTTGTTGTTGTTGTTGCTGTTGTTGCTGTTGTTGCTGCTTGGAATTGGGTTTGGATTTTCTTCTTTTATTTTTTTTGAGGATTGTAAAATATATGCAAGGCAAATCGCACGATTCTCGTGATGCTGCTCATATTTGGGCACCGTAACAAGCGATGCAACACGCGACAACAACAACAACAATGCCAGCAACTAGTTGCAACAACAACGCGCGAAAATTGCATTCTACTTATGGCGTGAATTTCGCGATCGTCTTCTGAGTTTCTTTTTTTTTCTTTGGCTTTGGCACTTGGCACAACCGAAATTCGATTCAAATTCCCAAATTCAAATTTAAATGCAACAACAACAATGACAGCAACGAGCAACAACAACATTTGAGACAAGAAATTGGCAGGAAGTCACGCCATTTGAACCATTTGTTTGTTAACAATAAACCGTTAGTAACATGACGCTGATTACACATGCATCCATACTAAATGACAACATTTATCATTAGGAGCAACAGCAACAACAACAACAGCAACAACAACATCAGCAATGCCGTTAATTGCAACTGAGCAACTTCAAACTTTAAACCTCAATTGGCAACTGTCAGCTTAAGGGATTCCATTGACAGCCATGGCCAATGCCAATGGTCAAAATGTCCTTCAGTTGTTGCTGTTGTTGTTGCCACGCTGTTAATTAAGACGACAAGTGAACGACCTTAGCTGTCAGTGCGGGGCAAGTGCCAAGCTGCGAATTACTTTGCAATGGCTGAGGATCAACGTCTTAACTTATTTAATATATGGCTTAAAGTGCAGCAGAAAGATCAAGTCAAAAGAAAGACGAAAAGCAGCATGAGATACATTTTTAAGGAGTGACAAGGTTAGGCTTAATAAAGTAGAATATAAGATAAACAAATTAATGTAAAAAAGTTCCATCAAATCGATAAACAATTTAATGTAATAAAGTTTCAACAAATCGAACCGCAAACAAAAGCTGCATGAATGGAAAAATGTCATATGTGCTTATTTATAGAAAATTAATATTCGTTTAATTTAAGTTTTACTAAAAAAAAATCGTAAGCTAAAAATCTTTTTCTGATCTACATCTCTAGAGATTTAAATTAAATTTATGTCGTTATTAATTTAATTGTTTAGTTCAACTGGTATAAATTTTGTTTAATTTTATTTACATAACTAATTTGTAGTAAATTAAATAAATAAATAAAATAATAATTTTAAACTTACCATAAAAATGTAGTACAGACATTACTGGCCAAATTAATAAGAACAATATTTTTTTTACTAAACAAGTTATTGTAAGTCAAGTCTTTACAGTAAAAAAATATATTTGGAAAGGTCATCTAAATTTCGTTTGAATGATGCAAAACTTTCCTTAACACATTAAATACCTATTAAAAATATCGAATTTACGTAAATGTTTACGTACTTTTAAAACTTTTTTCCTAGATTTTTTACAAAAAAAGTTTTGATGCAGAAAAGTTTTTCAAACAATTCTAAGGGTGACTGCAAAAAAAATGTTCCAAATTCTCTTCGCTTGCATTTTTGATAATTTTTTGAAAATTGCTTAAAAGACACTTATTTGTCATTTTCATACATAAGTACATCAATAATATTAGAGTACTCGAGTAATTATCAAAAATTTAAGCAAGACCTTAAAACCCCATTAAGAAATAAGTAAAACTGGGATGCCACAGAATTCGCTTTCATACAAATTTAAGTGAAGTTCAAGCAAAACGATTTCTGTGGCTCCCCCGAATTTTTATTTTTTTTTTATGATACTTTATGTGCTGAAATTTGTTAAAACATTGCAAAATATCTTTTAATTAGCGCAAATAAAATGTTTAAGTTAAGTATAGTTTTATTTTCTACCTTTATGTAATCCTTCTGACAGAGACAGAGAGCAAGTGTGTGAAAGGAAGGGCAATAAGTATAATATATGGAGCTGAAGATGCATACAGTTCCTTGTTTTTCAAGCCCCTTATTTTTTTCAATTCGTTTGTATTATCAATTCTGGCCAAGCAACTCCTTCGTTTCGGCTAACTAATGTGATTCCCAGCCATTGATTTGGCCCATGAAAAGCACACAAATCTTTTTGCAGCTCGCCTCCTTTTGGCTTCCTTTAAGTTCCAATCGATCAGCAGCTCTTACAGGAACAGCAACAACAACAAGGAGAACAAGAACAACAAATAAAATATGTTTTGTGTATTAATAAAGGACGCAGCCACAAAACGATACAACGATTGCACTTCACACCTCATTGAGATTGGCCATAAAGATGCCTTAATAACTCAGCTAAGCTCCACAGACGATCCAAAAGCGTGCAGAATGAATATAAAAAAATTGAAGTAAAAAAAGGATGCCACAAATGGAGGCAAGTTCCGAAGCTGCCTTCGCCTCAGCCTGTGTCAGTATCGTTTATGGCTGCCCATATTTAATTTGCCGCTTCGCCTCGATGGCCAATTGAAGCGTTACGATAAGAGGGCCAAATTCATAAATATGAAAATGGCTTCATTTAGCTGTGGACTCGAAACTGGCAACGATTTGGCAACTGTGTGTGGATTCAACTCGATTCGATGCGATTCGATTCGAGACTTGCCCTTGTTCATATCGCTTAAATTAAAACTGAAATTTCAACACTCACGATACGGGACCATATTTTATGGCCAAAAAGCAAACACAACAATAACAATAACAATAACAGTAACAAGTCAGAAGGTTGCAGTCGAGACTGCTCAACTGTTAGATGCCCATTATATTCGTTTGAATTTGTTACTTAAAATCAGAGACCGTAACACTTATAATTTTTTTTTTCAAAAAAAATATAAATATGTTATAAGAGTTATTTTATTAGAAAAAATTAATTTCAATTATTTAATTTAATTTATGTGATAAAAATCAAAAATAATTATTATTTATAAAAAGTTCAACCCTAACTCTTGTTTCCAAATAAAGTTTAAATTAAAATAATTTAGAAAAATATTTAAAAATAATTTACAAAAAAAGAACAATCATTCTTGAAACTCGAATTTCGAATTATTGCTAAATTGGCAGTCAAATAAATAAATAATAAAAATAAACTAAAATTAAAAGAATGATAAATTAAAGTAAAGAACAAAAAAGCATAAAAGTTAAAATAATAAAAAATTACGATTATATAAGTTATATAAAAAAAAACCCAATAATTTTTAACTCATTCTTCTCGGTTCATTAACCGATTAAGCTGAAATTTTCAGCAAAAGCCGTCAAAGTATAGCAAATTTTGAGTGCAAAACTCAAAGCTATTATTTCAAAATGAATCTTGTTATTATTTTTTTTCTATTTGCATTAAAAGGAAGAAAATTAAAAACAAACTTGATTATGAAAATATTGTCACCAAATTTGTTTGCTTCAAATTGTACAGTTCCTGAGTCTCCAGTGTTCACATGGACAGACAAGCATTGTCACAAACTTATAAGTCTTTGTACTCCTTTGGATACTGGGCTAATAACAGTAACCGCAAACAGTCAACAGACAGTGGCAAGCTGACAATGGGAAAGGCGTTGCAGCTTTTATTTGTTATCTGACAAATGCGCGTATATCTCGAAAGTTGCTGCTGCTGTTGCTGAAATGTGGCAGCAACAGCAGCCGAAACGAAACGAACTGGAATGAAACGAAACTGACCCTCACATTCATTTATCAATGCAGCGGAATATGTCGCCGTTTGCCAGGAAGAAAGTGCCACAAAATGCCGCACCTCTAACTGTTGCTGCTGCTGTTGTATGCTGCTGTTGCTGCTGTTGCATGTTGCTGCTGCTGCTGCCGTCACCGATCAGCGTCTTGGCAATAGAACCAACGGAGTTGCCGGCTTCGTCTTGATCTGCCGACGTCCAGTTGCCAGTATACAAAACAACAACAACAACAGCAATAGCAACAACAACAGCAGAAACGACAACAACAACAACAATTGAGTGGCGTCTACTTCATCATCATCTGAAATGCGGGGCGCGTTGTCATGGGCTGACATTTTTGAGTCGTCGTCTCTTCTGGTCTATGCCAGCGCCCAACGGCAGCAAAAAAGGTAGCAACATCTACAACGCCAGCAACAACAACAACAGCAACAGCAGCAACACCAGCAACAATAACAAACAAACTGGCCAGGGCGAGCGAAGCTTCTCTCAATGATTAATTGACTTTCAAAATTGCTGAAATTTTTAATTTATTATACGCGCCAAAGTGATTAATCAGTAGACAAAGTTGCGGTCAAGGGAAGCTCAGGTAAGACAGAGGGGCAGGGGGCAGCAGTAAGAGTGCAGACTGTCCATGCAAAAAGGTAAGCAGCAGCAGTAACAACAGCAACAACAGCAACAACAACAACAACAGTCAACGGCAATGCACGTAGGCAGCAGCAACTGCGGTGACGAGATTGAAAGTGCTGGGCAGCAACAACCACAACAGGAGCAACAAAAACAACAACAACACCAAGTTGTTTGTTTGTTATAACCGTTGAAAAAAGTGCATAAAGAGTGTTATAACTTTGTGATTATGTGTAAAGTGGAGTTATGTAGATTATATACCAGAAAATGTAACGAATATAATTTTTATAAAAATATATATAAAAGGTCCACATTTTTTTATATCTATACAAATATTTTTGAATGATATTTAAATTTGATTTTATATTTAAAAACCTTTCTAAACATTTTTCCAACATCGTAAGATATTTATCAATTTTTTGTTTGAATTTACCTTATAAAATGCATAAGCTATTGAAATTTTCCGCTTTAACTTGTAATTTTATATATATTTTAAAATGTTTAATTTAAAATTTTGTGTTTAGGCATAGTTTTTATTATATAACTGTTCTTGGTCGTGCAATAATAAATAAATATAAAGTTTGAAACTTAATAAATTCATATTGAAATATACCTTTTTTTTATTTATTATTATAAATTTTACTTTAAATTCATATAATTATTTAATTATCACTTTTTTCATCAATTTTTTGTTTGAAATTTTTAACATTATCAAATATTTTGTGATACAGCCCGCTTACAGGGTATTTTGGAGTCGTGTACACTCGACTAAACTTGTCTTTTGTACTTTTGATGTCGCTGGCAATCCATTAGAGCGCATCAGTCAGCGTCCGAGACGTGTAAAGCTTTTAATTGCCGCCACTGTAGCTGGTTGTTGTTGTTGTTGCTGTTGCTGTCGATGTTGCTGTCGTGTTGAGGCTGCAACATGCTGCAATCATGCTTATTCAAAGCAGTTTGATTGAGTCTAAGCTAATTTTACGTAAATCAAACTACAGACACTGCATCTGATTTGCCCTACCGCCCCCTTGGCAAACCAAATAAAGGGCGTGGCCAACGCTTTTGACCCAGCCAAAAAGAGAAAAGCCGAAAGAAAAAAAGCGCTCAATTTTAACGAGTACGTGTATTAATTAAAGCCAAGTAAAACAACAAAGGAAACATAAATTTACCAATAAGACACTTTCCTTGTGTCGTGAATATGAGAGCCTGGTCCACAAGTTGGGCCAAAAGCCAGAACCGTTAGTTAAACTGCGTTGCGTTTTCATTTTGGCTTTTGATGTTCGGCGCACAGACACATTAACATAAATATGAGCTTGAGATAAGTGAGGAACACACCCCAAAAACGAAAGATTGAAGAGGCTGAGAACGAGGATGGGGATGAGGAGAGAGGATGAGGAAGAGAAAGAGGAAGAGGGAAAGTCGCATCTGCAGGCCAGGTTTGCATTGACATGCGTTAGACAGCCAAGTCGAGTCGACTCGAGGGGCTTGCAACAAGGGGGCGTGACCTGTTGCAAGTCGCTAAAATCAAAAAGGCAACAAAGAAGAGCTTATCGAAGATTTTGATACACTTGCAGCCGATTGTTCCAATGACAGCAATATGTTAATATTAAAGGTCAAAAACTTTTTTATCTTAAAAGAAATATTATGAAATTTATTTATTTATTTATTTAATTTATTTAATGTCAACTAAGAGCAGTTGACCAATTAAGTAAAAATTAAAGTATAAAGTATAATAAATATAAAAATTAAGTTAAATATTTATAGTTAAATTTAATATTAAACTGAAAAGATAAAAATTAATTGAAAGTATAAAATAGAAAAATTTGAAAATTAAAATTAAAATCTGGGGGTATAAAAAATTATAAATGATCCAACATTCGTTGCAAGGATTGGGAAAAACCCAGAAAAACCCAATCAGATCAAAATTATTAGTAGTAATAGTTAATAATATTACAAATATTAGAAATTAGTAAGGTTAGGGATTTCTAGAAAGGAAGAGGAAAAGGGAGGATTTCAAGGAGGGGAGAGAGAGCTCTGAAGAGATAACGTTATAAAGACTATTATAGTATGTGCACAAAACATTTATAACATTTAAAACATTGCATTTAAAAAACTTTCTTATAAAATTTATAATTAAAATATTATTAAAAAATAAGTCAGATTTTAGCGAATTGTATTTAGGATATTAAAACAATAACATATACATAATCAATACACAATAATAATTATATTTTTTAAACATCATTACAATAGGTTAAAAGTCAATTCTTGGAGCTATCATTCCTATGAAAGCTATCAGGGGTGCCACAGAAATCGCAGCGGAAGAGAATTTAGCATTTTGACTAAACTTTTCGAACTGAGCTAAGGGTTCCTCAGATAAAATTATCCAAGGGTTTGCTTAGCAACTTTTTAAGTTTATTATTACACAGCAAAAAGATTTTTACCTTTTTTTTCCGTTTTAATTTATATACAGAGGTGCCTCAGAAATCGCTTTCGCTTCAATTTCACTTAAATTTCATACAAATTTAAGTGAAATTCAATCGAAAGCGATTTCTGTGGCACCCCTGATAATGTTTAGAAAATATGCATATTCTATGAGATTGGCTGAGATAGTTCAAAAATTCAAAAAGTTGTTCATTTAAAAGGTGAATTTCAACTGATCATTCCTATGACAACTATATGATATAGTAGACCAATTAAAAACAAATCTGCTCTGAACAATTCATTTTTAATTAGATTGGTTAAAATATCTCAAAGAGAAAAAAATAGTTTTTTTTTTGCTACAGACAGACATTTCTCTGAATCTTTCTATGGCAGCTATATGATATAAGTAGTAGACTTAAATCATATTATGTAAGATTGGCTAAGATGTGTCAATATTTGAAAACAAGTATTTTATATTAAAGTTTGATTTTCCGACCAATAAGTAAGTTACAAATTTGGTGACAAAACTATAATACCCATTAAAAGAGTATAAAAATGCGAGAAAAAGCGAGAAAAATCTCAATAGATGATCGTAAACACAATTACGTTTTGCGGTCAGAGCAGCAACAGCAACATCAACACAATCACAGCAACATCCACAGCAACAACTAGGAAAAGTGGGTGTGGCACTATAAACGCCGGCAACATATTTGACGCATCGCTGGCAACATTCAAATGTTGCAAGTTCAAGATGTGGCGTAGACTGTGGGGGCAATCAAATGCAGCTGGAGTCATGATCAGGCTGATGATGATGTGGATGATGTGGATGATGAGGATGATGAGGATGTTGTTGCTGCTGCTGATGAGTTGGACAATATCAAGGCTTGTTGCTGTTGTTGATGGACCAATGTTTCGGTCAGTTTGCCATAACGAATCGCGCAACACATTAAGGGTTGTCCATGCCATGCTCAGTACAAAGTCAAAGAGGCGGCAACAACAACAGCAACAACAACAGCAACGCGCAATTTATAAAAATGTCTTAATTTTGTACAACAGCAACATCAGCAACATTCGAGCGGGCGTCAAGGCTTAAATCGCCGCAGGAAGAGGAGTCCAGGTCTTGGCCAGTTGGGCAGTTGGCTAAAATGACTGACGCTGATGCCTGTCAGTTTGTCAGACAGACGGCAACTTGTTGCCGTTGCCGTTGCTGGAGCTGTTGCTGTTGCTGCTGTCGCCTTCATCAATTGTGTGCTGTTGCCGTGTTGCTGTTGCTGTTGTTGTTGTTACTGGCGATAAATTGCATTTTAAGCGTATTTTCCCTGGCATTATTATGACTTTATAAACTCTGCGGGCTTTATGCCATCGCACAATGGGCACTTTGCATTTGTTGTTGCCGGTTATTGTTGGTGTTGTTGCTGTTGCTGTTGTTGTTGCTTTCTCACCGCCCAATGCAACGCCTATTGCAACGCAGCAACAACCAAGCATTGCAGCAAGGTGTGAGCTTTTTTTATATATATAAAAGTGCATATTAATACACATATATACGCGTACACAGAAAAAAACAAGTGCCATGGTTCAGAAAGTTTTGAGTATGATAAACTTAATCCAAGAATTTTGTACTGAAATCGAAGATTTTGGACATATTAACTTCTTACTTATTTATCTATTATTCAATATCGACTAAATGTAATCCACCGAATCAGCTAATTGTCAAATAAATTATCATTAAATTGTAAACTGAAAATATGAACAAAAATTTTATAATGCTCAAGTCAGACATTATTTTCAGACTGATTTTTTCCGTGATTATCCTTTTATTAATAAAGAAGGCCATTAAAAAAATGAATACTAAAATAAAGAATTTAATAGCTGAATTTTAGAATTATTTGTATTTTTTTCAGTGTATTTCTGACTGATTATTTCCGTGTTTATTGTTTTTATTTCTAAAGAAGACCATTAAATAACTTAATACTAAAATAAAGAAGTTCATAACTGAATTTAAGAATTAATTGTATTTTTTTTCAGTGTATATACCTATTCGCTAGGTAGAAGGGTAGGGGAAGGGGAAGGTGGCTATTGGGCTGGTCAATCGGGGCAGTTGATGTGCTGCCATGTTGCCTCGTCTGGGCTCGTAACAAGATAATTGCTTAATTTGATTAGCAATTGTTGCTGTTGTTGTTAGTATCGCTGCTGCTGCTGCTGCTGTTGATGTTAATGTTGCTGTGGCTGCTGCCGCCGTTGCTGGCGGCCAACGCACCGCTGGGCGTGCAAATTGCTAACAATTTTGATATTTAAATTATTGAGCCTGTTGCCAAGTCGAACAGCAACAACAGCAGCAACAACAGCAACAACAGCAACAGCAGCAACTGCAGCAACTGCAACAACATGACAGCTCAATAAACATTCCATCAAGAATGGAGTGTAAAAATCCAATTTTCATAAGTGGCCGCCAGCCAACCGACAATTCGACCAAAACCAACTGCTGGCCACCGACTACTGTCCACAGTATCGTCCTCTTGTATTGTCCTCACATCATCCTCGTCCTCGTCCACGTCCTCGTTCTCGTCCTCGTTCTCGTCCTCATCCTTGTCCTTCGTCTCGCTGTTTTGCATTGGCATTGAGCAAAATGGCATAAATTAGCAACTGTTGCCGCTGCTGTTGCTGTTGCTGCAGCTGCAACCCGGGAGCAACAGCAGCAGCAACAGCAGCAACAGCAGCAGCAGCAACTGCGTCCTCTACGCTGACAAGCAGCTCCTAATTATGAAATGCACTTTTTATAAGTGCACTTAATTTGTCAATTATACGAGGGGAAAAACACACACACACACACACACACTATATACATGAAGGTAAAAATATATTTAAGCCACGGGAAAATGGAAAAGTCTATGGGGGAAAAAGTTTTAATTGAAACAAAATAATCAACAATTTATATAAGAGTTTTGACTTGCACTAACATTTAATTTCAAATGTCTATTCATTGTGCTATACTGTTAATAAAATATTAAATTAAATAATTTTTTTTAATTTTTTACCCTCCTACAAATTTGTTTTTACAGAATCTAAAATCTATGCAACTGATATTTTCTGATATTAATTTAATACAACATTGAATATGGAATTTGGAATATGGAATAAAATAAAAATATATTTAGTATCAATTTAGCTTTAATTCAGAGAATTTTTAATACTCTTAATAATTTTAAACTTAATAATAAACTAATTTACTTTTAAATAAAACTAAAAAATTAAAATTTATTTACAATTGATTTTAAGAGTCAATTTTAAATTGCCATTTTTAATTTTCTTTAACTCTTTTGAAATTAACCTATAGTTGACGTCTCAAAAATAAATGATAAAATAGAACTTATTTATAAAAGTAAATATGTATTAAATAAGTCATAAATAAGAAGCTCTACTTGCATTCAAATTAATGTGTTATGCAGTGCATAGTTTCTAATACAAAAGTGTCCAATTGCCCGACACGAAGATGCCTCGATAAATTTTGTGGGTAGCCGCTGGAGATGTACTTAAATTTGATATTTTAATAAATTAAGCGCAGCGCAACTAATGCAAACGGCAATCGAAAGCGGAGACACCCAGAAAGGCTTGTTGGCCAGGCCAAGAAGGAGACGGAGACTGAGGAGATGGGAAGATCAACGATCCGGTAGCCAAGTCGAAGATGCCTGCCAACTGATTGCAATTTGAAATATTCAACGAGCGCTGTACAAGTAACAGGAACAAACGACAAGAACTTCTGTTTAGGCCGGACAGAGGGGCGGACAGCCCAGGCGGACAACGAGTGCTGGAAACTGTAAGGAAAGGAAAGAGTTAAGAAGGTGAAACATGATTGGCATGCGCCCAGGCTTAGACCCAATCCCAATCCCAATTGCAATCGCAGTCACCAGTTTAGACTGCTGACCAGTTCAGTCTGTAATGAGCACCACTTTTTCTCTCTCTCTCTCTCCCTTCATGCCTAGTCCTTTCCCTCATCTGCATTCGATGGCAACCTAGTGAATCGACTACCTACCGGCAAGATCAGCGATAAGTTGAGCCTGCTCATATACGAAATGGTTTTAAATTTTTCGTCTAGTGTTTGATTCTTATTAAAAGATTGGCGAAAGCGTCTTGTCTCTTTTTCTACCTTTACTCTTTGCCTGAAAAATGTGTAGACACAACTGGATGCAACTCGTACCCAACCCAAATCACACTCCATTCACATTTACATCACGCCAAAAGAGTCAAGAGGAAAATGGGAAGGAGGAGCAGGAGCAGGAGAAGACTCCTGCATACAATTAGCCCACAACAATTTGAGGCACAAACAAAATGCGCTTGTAATTTATTTAAATCTTGCAACGTTGCATCAACAGGTCCATTCCATTTCCACATCGACTACTCTCAGGTCTTATGAGCCATAAGCCCAATCAGCCAAATAATCAGCGAAACAAACCAAACAACAAACAGTTTGAAGCTGTGCTAATAATCAAGGCTTGGCCAGGTTCTCTTTTTCTTTTAAACTCTTTCTATTCATGCCACTCTGGCCACTTGACATGGCTGTGGCAAAGGCAGAAAGATGAAAGTCATGTGGCAATTCTAAGTTGGCTTATATGAGTACGAGTACGAATAGAGTTCCATTAAGTGAATACTTTACTTTTATTTGCAGTTGACTTTAAGTTCGTCGTTATCATATCATAAAAGTGATTTTCACATAAACTGTCGAAATTAGCAATTATTTTAATTGCAATCTTTATAATCTCTTGACTTTAGATACAAATTTTATTTTAATTATGCTCTTAAACAAATTAACTTTACAGTCACTCAATAATGTTTGTATGCACCCTAAACTAATCGAGTTTTTGTATAAAAAAAACGTTTTGATGAAAATTCCTTAAATTATTCTTCACTTAAATTCCTTTTGAATAATACAAAAATTTCTCAAACCCATTAAGTACCCAATTTTGAATTTTTGTAAAGGTCTACTTCTTCAACTTTTATCCTCGATTTTTTTATAACAAGTATTTTGACGCAAGCAAATTTCACAAATTCTAAGAGTGACTGCAGAAAAAAATTTCAAAAAATCTCTTTGCTAGTATTTTTTTATGACTTTTTTGAAAATTGTTAAAAAGCTACTTATTGTGTTAAAAAGATTGAAAAATGGGTTAAAATAGTCATTTTATAAGAATAGAATCAATTTTGAATCTTCTGAAAAACAGCAAAACTTCACCTATTGTTAATTTAAAAAATATGCAATAATATCTACTTATTATTAAAATTTTATTTTTTTTTAATGTGATAACCGTTGGAAAGCATATCTTGATGTTATTCTGAATATCTCATGAGGATTCCTGGATAAAGAAAGTACGTAAGTGTGTGAAATTCTCACAAAGAACCCAAAACATCTTTTGTTGCTGTTGTTCAGTTTGTTGGTTATTTATAGTTTCTAACAGTTAACAAATTGCTTCTCCAGACTAGACTGGACTTTTAATAACAAGAAACAGTCAATGCCACTATGTAACTCGTATCTTGGCAATTTATGTGGTCATCTCCAACTGTTGTGGTTCCAAATCATGAATGAAGCAAAGCCCAAATTGTGTATATAAGTAAGTGTGTGTGTTTGTGTGTGTGTGTGTTGGTGTGTGGAACGCAATGCAATTACTTATCACAGTTGGAGTTGGAGCTGAAGAAGTTGGGGCTAAAAAACTGGCATTGAAATTACTTGTACTTCACAGGCTGGCCGAAAAGTAGTCCTACGTTTATGGTAAGAATAATAGAAACAACAGTAGTTTTGACATTTAAAACCATTTATTTAATATATGTACGATAAGATAAAGAATCCTTTTGTTTTGTAAAATTTTGACACATTGCTAAATGAGTATTGACTTAAAATCAGGGACTGCAAATAATGCGTAGATCATATATATTGGTCTATATATGATGTGGCTTCTTTGGTTCAAAGGATATTTCAATTCAATTTTTATAATAAAAATTGAGAATTAAGAGTTGTGTCAATTTTAATAAAAAAAAATTGGAAATAATAGCTAGGGCAAAATTCTTATAAAAAAAACATTAAAAATAATAATTATTTTTGATTTTTACCATATAAATTAATTTAAATAATTAAAAAAAAATTTTTTATAAAAATAAGCCAATAAATCTTATTTTTATTTTTTTAAATAAAAAATAATAATCGTTACGGTCCCTGGTAAAAATAATAATAATAAAAAAAATTTTTTTTCCAAAATAATTTTTAAATACAAAAAAAAAATAAATATATAAATAATAAATAAATAAAATATAAATCATATTATTATTTAGGATTAATTCCAAGCTAAAATTATATAAATAAATTATCGAAATAATTTTAAGCTATAATAAAATAAATAAATGATCGTTTCTATTATTTTTGCCATCAGCGTATATGTGCTCGTATGCAAATGGCCAATGTGTCCATGTCCATGTGTCTCTAGGTGCTATGCCGTGTTGTGGACACGACTATTACCTGTCACATTGTCAGGTGATTGCGAAATTGTTGCGTTACGCCAGCGCCCATTGCCCATTTGCCCATTGCCCGTTTGCCCATTGGCCCAATGGGCGCGACGGCCTTTAAATTTGTGGGAAACATCAACTGCAACTAAGTGCCGGCCCATTGATGAGGGGCCCCCAGTTGGAAACGTGACTCGAACGTGACGTTTGTGCAAACAGGAAGATTCAACTGACAGCGGCAACAGTTCGCGGCAGCAGCAACAGCAACAACAACAACAACAGCAACAGCAACAGTTGGCGCTCTTGGGACTCTGGCAAACTCAGAGCAAGTCCAAGTCCAAGTCCAATTCACTGTCACAGTTACAGACAGACAGACAAGAGTTAATACAGTTCAGCTCGAGATGGAGCTGCAGTTAGAGCTGGAGCGATCTGTAGTTGACTTGATTGCCAACGTCGCACAGTGGGCTAGCAGCCTAGAAGTTGGGACAAAAATTCGTTTAGGGTATTGCTAAAAATATATGTATGATACATCATAATATTCTGATAATAACAAAACTATTGAATATGAATATCATTAAATTTCTTTTCTAAAAATAAACAAAATTTATACTTTTGAAAAACTTAAAAATTCCTCATTTCGAAAACATACATTTTCGACAAAGATATAAGTTCGTTTTTATTACAATATAATTTTTAAATAAACAACTTTAAAATTTATTTTGCTCTGTATCATTTTGCATATCATCTTGTAAATTCAAATATTCTTAAATTATTAAAGAATATTTTGAATTTTTGAAACTATAATTATTTATGCTTTTTAAAGCATTGCAATATAATTTCTAAATAGACAATTTTGATGTTTTTGATCTCATAAGTAATCTGAATATTTCATGATTATACTATTCAAAACTCGTTCCTTTTTTTAATAGTTATTATGTTTCTTTAATATTATTTGAAATTTTCATACATATTTTTTCATTGGTCAAAAAATGTCAATTGTTGTCTACAACATTTTTGAACAAATTTACATTTTTAATATAGATAAAATGTTTGTACGAAATAAAATAAAATGTACATAAGCTCTAAAGAGAAAATAGTATAAAACTTTACTTTTTAAGCAGACAAAATGTTTTCACCTAAACAATTCAAACCCATATTGCGTCTAAATGTCCCACTGTGCAACGTTGCTGGTGGTCAAGGCGAAAAGGCAAAAAAAAACCCGAAACCTAAATCCAAAACGGTATTCGCAAAAATTACTCGTACTTAAACGTTTGTTATTGTTGTCGGCTGTTGGCCAAGACTGAATTGAATGCGTTGAGTCTGTGGCTGAGGCCGAGGCTGAGGCTGCAGTTGATGTTGGCCAAAAGCCGCAATGTCTGGGCCAAGGCGTTTTCGCCAGCTTCGCTTGTGGACTTTATCAGGCGCTTACATCACAGCACAGAGAGCACAATGTGCCATGGCTTTCAAATCATTTGCATTGTAATATTTTACAATTTGGCCCGAACTCATGCGTAGGCCGAGACGCGATCCAAATGGCCAGCAACATGTCGAGTGGAGTGAGGCACACAAAAGCCGTGTGTGTAATTGATGAAAGTCTCAAATCGCTATTAATGTCATCGATAACAACCGACAGCAGACTGTCCGTTAGAAAGAGAGGCAGTTTGAGATAGAGAGAGAGAGAGAGAGACATCTGCATGTGGTGGGTCTGTCGTTCGTTCCGTTCCTGTCTTCAGTTTGTGACTCTCTTGGCTCATAAACATTGGCGACACAAATCAAAACATGTCACAAACAGTTGTTACGCCTCAAAAATTCTTGGAAAGCGTTTTACTTCCTGGTGCCAAGCTGTCAGCAAATGTCTAGGCTCATGGTTACTTTACTTTACAGGTCTCTCTCAGCCCTTTTGCCTGATTTCATGATTTACGAGCCGCGTCAATTGCGCTCAAGCCTAAGTAGCTGGGCCCAAACAATTACCCAGCCATAAACGTGGCCCATAAACGTCTCTAAACAATGTAACCGCATTTGCATCTCTACTTCTTTTTTTGCTCATGGGAAAGCACATAAAATTGATTGTACTTCCTTCTTAAGCACACAATGTTTTTGAGTCATTTCAGCCCATACAAAAAAAAAAGAAAAAATAAAAGATCGCTCACAGCCAACGCCTTAAATTCAGCTGTTGTGCAAACACTCGACTCTAAATGACAGGCCATTGTATTAACGTGGCTTATCGGAAGAAAGCCGTTTTATTAACGCATCTACATAATGTGCAGGCCGTGAAGATTCGTCCCATTCTTCTCCTCAACTCAATACGAGCTTAATCACTAAATCAAAACTCAAGACCTGCGAAATATGAAAATTGAAAAACGTTTCAGCAACCCAAACAAATACATAAATATATAAAACTTCTTGATGGATTCCAGGAAACGGCCAAAAGCCAACTACAAAATTTAGTTACAACGGTAAATGAAGAGGACTGAATACCCTTTCTTATATATGTAAATGATAATAAATAAGTTTACTCAAAAAAAAAATATTATTTTCAAAATAATTATTATAAATAGTGAATGTTTGAAAATTGTCAATAGGTTTTTTAAATCTTGATAAGACTGATATTGAAATATACTTATATACTTTCTTAACTATTATCCACGTACTTTTAAAGAGGGCTTAGCTCATATAGACCAACGATAGGCACGCATGGGCTCTGGGAGCCAGCGGCTGCTCGGGAATTCAGATTTCGTGCCCAGACAGTTAGAGATTGCCTTAAATTAAGTCTCTTTTTACTGATTTTATACACAGAAAAAAATGTCATTCTAAAATCAAGTATAAAATACTTAATTTAAGCTCGCATTTTTAAATATGTATTCAGGATTGCTGAATAATCAATCCTGTATCGGGATTAAATGGGAAAATACACATTTTCTCTCGAGCCTCTCTCATTTCAACCAGGTCCGGTGGCTCAATGGTTAGAGTCGCCGACTCCAGTTTGGAAAAAGTCTGGGTTCGATTCCCCCGTCAATTAAAAAAAAAAAGGTCAAAATAAAAAATATTTAAAAATCAACGTTTAAAAAAATCTTAAAACAAAATTTAAAAAAAAAATAAAAGTTTAAATGTAACGAAAAACATTATAATTAATGAATATATTTTTTAGCCTGAATTTAAGAACTTCTGGATGGAATTCGGGATTGAAAAAATCAAGTATTTCATACTTATTTTAAGAAAATACGAGATTACCCCACTTCTGACATCGTTTCGGATTGAATTCGGGCTAAATAACTATCCCGGATTTTTTTTCTGTATATGCGTTACATTATTCTTTAATATTTCATGAGACTCTGTCCAGGTTTATAACAAGTAATACAGCTCCATTGATGTACCAAATCTGCAAAGACAGCCTGACGTGGAGACGTGCAACCGAAATGGCCCAGAGCGTGATACTCAACACTTCAAACAAGTTCTTGACACCGAAAACTGATTTGCTCATCCAAAAAAATAAAATAAAGAACTTGGCAAGACACGTGAAATAATAAAAAAAAAAAGAGGAAAACATTTTTATATTGGCCATTTCAATTATCTTAATGCACTTTAATACGAACACAGGGCCAGCGGAGCAGACCTTCTTCTTTTTACCGTTCGCTGACGCACCTTCGGTCTTAACAGACTGCTCGTGTGTGATTGTGATTATCAGCTAATAAGGCATCAATAAATTTTGGTAAGCAGCAGCCGCAGCAGCCGCAGCCATGAAAATGCCATGAGGTCTCGGGATCGCCTCGAGATGAAGCCACAGATTGCGGCAGGCAGATTGCAATTAATTTGCAATAACTTTTGATAAATGCTCAAGTGTTGCCTTTTCTTGTTCTTCTCCTTCTCCTTCTTCTTATTATTATTTTTGTTTCTTTTTAAACTGTGTGTGAAGGAAAGTGGAATAACCGTCGACTGATAAAGAATTGACGCGATTAAATGGCAAAGATTGCATTAAAAAAATCACTATAAGAACTTTAACAATATGAGCCTAAAAACTTTTAAAAATATGAATAGACTTTGAAAAATGTTAAAGGTTTATGTACATCACTGAAATGTATAAATAAGTGTGAAACATATATTTGAAAAAAATAGGGAAAAGTTATAATATTACACTTTGTTATTTACTTTAAAAGAGTTGAGCAAACATTAAGATTGGCTTAAAAAATCATAATTCAAAAAAACTAATTAACTTTAATTAGCTAACTTTCGAGCTGTCATCCTTCTTATCGCAATAATAAATACTAAAACTAAAATTACACTCATATCGAGTGCTATAAAAGCTCGGAAGTCTCTTCCGATGGTCAGTTCTACTTCCAATTTCAAGTTTAACATGACTCAATTCAAGTGGCCGCTGATTTTCCTCAGTTTTCTATTCTACCAACAACATTTCGAGGCACAATCGACGCCAACTCAACGCGTCATAAATGGATTCCATGCAGAACCCAAGCAATTTCCATATCAAGTACTTCTGAATGCACCAACAATAAGTGAATGGAGACCATTTTGTGGTGGCGTTATAATATCAAACAGAGTTATCCTTACAGCAGCTCATTGTGTGGAGGATGAGTAAGTCCTTAAAAGTGTTTATACAATTAAAAATAACACTTCATTATGACCATACAGAGATATCGTTAACATATACTTTGGAACCGTGGACAAAAATAACATTAAGGAAACGGGACAACAACGTTTGATAGTAAAAGCTGAGAATATTGTGATGCATCCAGAGTGGGATTCTAATCAAATTATCAATGACATAGCCTTGATCATACTGCCAGCCGATCTGCAATTCGATGACTATATCAAACCTGCCCAGTTGCCGGACCCAAAACAGTTTTATGAGAACGAAATTGGTGTCGTTACAGGATGGGGACAATCTGCAGGTAACTATGTCCCTATGATGTTTTACCCGGTTTATAAACTAATTACAAATATTTTTGACAGTTCCGGGTCCCATGACAAAGACACTTATGTCTTCAAATGTAACCATTCTATCGAATGAAGAGTGTAAGTCTATTAAGCACAAGTATCAGCCAGGAAAGTTCTTTGCATCATCTTGGATTTGTGTGATGTCTTCTGATAGTAGCCCGTGCTTTGGAGACTCTGGAGGCCCATTGGCCATAAGGAGTGATGATGGTAGCAGCACTTTGCTGGGTATCGCATCATTTGTTCTGGGTAGTTCATGTGCTGCCAATAGACCCTCTGTCTATACCCGAGTTTCATCCTTTTTACAGTGGGTACAAAAATATGTGCCTGAAGCAATTGATCTTACTTTCTCTTAAAGAGCTTAGAAACAGTACAAACTTACTTATATATCAAGCCAATAAATCAGTTTGAAAAAAATACATTTTTAGATATAGTTATAATCACAATTTTGTGCATACCAAAACATAACATATTATGTAATATTCAATAATAAAATATATTCAAAAATAAAAAGTTCATTATATATCTATAAATTTATAGATATATCTGTGAATTTCATATTTCCCTTAAAACGTTGCATCAAAAATTATCTCAAAGAGCATCTAAAATGGCAAAATAAAAATAAAGGTAAGAAAAAATCGCAAACCCCAAAGGCTATATCATTTTATTAACTTGCCATCAAATTTTATGTGCAACCGCCAAGAAAAATGCCAAACGATCAGCATAAAAATCGCATGCGACAAATTTGCCATTGCCAACGTTGCAACGCGTTGCGGCAACGTTGCAATGTGGCACAGAGTCGCTGCGAGTATGCTGGAAATTTGAAAAATGTCATCCATAAGCGAAAAGTTAATAAAAAATAATTAATTGAAGCGAGAGCAGCAACAGTTGGCGGGGAAAGCTTCAAGTTGGGCGGGTCTCTCCATTCTGTCCGGACAGACACACATGCAATTGACGCTGCAAGCGCATTTAAATTGAATAAAAGTCGCTGAAAAGCCAGCGATACCAACTGACAACGCCTCAAACATTGCCAACAACTGCCGGCAACTGTTGCTGTGGTAACAGCAACAGCAACAACTGCTGCTGCTGCTGCCGTTATGCGCTTAACATCTTGGCATCCAATCAATTAGTTTTTATGCGCTTCATTCCTGTCCCAGAGCCAGAGTTGGCCAAACCCAGTCTTCCATCTCTCTCTTCCTCTCTTCTTCACTCTATAGTAAGTTCAGACTTTGGCTAAGTCGTCAGCAGTGTCAGCAACAAATTGGCGAAGGGACAACCACGACGACGACGACAGCCACGATGATGACGACAACTCGCAGCTGGCAACCAGCAGCTTTTGCCGCCAGCTTCTACTACTAAAACCTAATGCGACATACTTTCTCAAAAAGCACACAGAAAACACACAAAAAAAAATAGAAAAAATAAGAAAATGCAGAGCAAGTAAATAGCCGACTATAAGATACCCGTTACTAACCTTAATTATCAGGGGTGCCACAGAAATCACTAGTGAAATTCAAATCCCCGGACTAGGTGTCAGCATCTGACGCCAGCGGGTTGAGCGTTGATCGGTTTCGCTCAAAATTATTCAAGCGGAAGCGATTTCGGTGGCACTCCTGTTTATAATATATTGATTATATCTATGCATTTTGACAAAGCTATAACAATTTTTAATTTTTTTAACAGTTATATAATTTTGAAAATGTTATGACAGCTCAAAATATTGGAAATAAGACCAAAAGGAAAAGTATGAAAAAAGAAATACAATTTTTTAATTATTTTGATGCCGAATGATTTAAAAGCTAAAAAAGTCAACATTGGTAAAGTTTTAAAAAAAATATGACAATTTAAAATAAAAAATAAAAGTTTCAAGTGTATGAAAAACGTGAACAATGTTGGAAACAAATTCAATAAAATCCAGTTTTTTCAAAATTAATATCATTCTAATGCAAAAAATTACAAAATTTACATTCCGCAAGCAAATTTGTAAAATTGGGCCAAAGTTACGAAAGTTTGAAGTTTTCTAAAAAGTGTGAAGGGATCAGAATAGAAAATAGCTTTAATACTGTTATATACAATGTGACACATACAATATACCCTTTTACTCTACGGGTAAAGGATATAAAAAAGGAAAAAAAAGGAGGAGTAAAAGGAAAAGAAGAAAATATCGAGAGCTGTCGACGATGTGAACCCAGAGTTTGGAACAAGTCAAGAGAGAGAAAGATATTCAAATGGCTTTCAAATGCCAACGAAATGTGCGCAACTTTTGCGGTTTTCAACGATTGACAAATCAATTTGGTTGCTTGTTGGCTTTTGGCTTAGAGTTTGGGGTTTCATGGCTTTTGTTTGTTTGCATAAAATGCAACACCTGCTGGTTGTTGTTGTTGTTGTTGTTGTTGCTGGTGTTGTTGCTGGTGTTGATTTTAGTTTAGCTGAAGGCCAAGAATACCCGCTAGCTGACACCTAAGCAGTCGAGTCGAGTCAGCCACGTCGATCAAAGACATTTGAACACTTGGCAAATAAATATATGCACAACGAAGCGAAGAATGAAGATGGGAAAAGAAAGAGAGGGTGGAAGGTGGAAGGCAGTCAGATCGACGACAAGCTGCATAAAAAATGCATGAGGATGGGCTCGAGAATCGAGAATCGCATCTGCATTTGGTTGCCAATGATGTGGCCAAGTTTGCTATTTTGGCCAAGTCATGGCCATTTGTTGGCATTGTTGCTGCTGTCCAAACACAACTAAAGTGTTAAAAACATTCCCATGTCAGCTATTAGCAATTTAAGTTAGCCTCCTTCTTTTCCGCCTTCAACCAACTTGCAGATATTGAAATATCCACAAGATACTGGACACAACTAATTTTCTGATTAGATTATATTTATTTATTACAAGCATATTATTTAAGACACTAGTCACAATTAAAAAACACGATTTAAAAGAATATTAAGATTAAACAATTCACAATTAATAAAAGGCGACCTTTTTCAGCGACATTTTCATCGGTTTTTCAACGACAGTTTAAAATATTGTATGTTCACACGACACCGACATCTTTTTAACAAGAAGTGTCGGTGAAAAAACGCTTCTTTGTCGCAGCTTTGAGGAAAAACAATTAGTTAGCATTTAATAAAAATAATTAAAGCTACCAGGGGTGCCACAGGAATCACTTCCGCTTGAAATTCACTTTAATTTCATTCCGCTGTGCCACAGACGAAGCAGCGCTCGATCCGCTGGCGTCCGATGCTGCCACCTAGTCCGATTTAAATTTTCGCAGTCAGGGTCAGCGATGCCAAATTTTTTTCAGAATTCGAAGCACGGTATTTAAAAAATATAGATGGACCACTTCTGTTTTCTTTAAACTTGGCATTCAAAATATAACAAGTTTTTCCGCAAAGCTCTTTTACTTGTTATGCAATTTGTGAAAACATTTGTCCCGAAGAGTTGCCAGACAAATGGCAGACAGTTGCTAGAGTTGCCGATTATTATAATTATGATATAAATAAATTAAACTAATCACTCAAAGTTCTTTGGCACCTTGCAAATTTCCGCGCGGAAATGCTTTCAGCGGAATTCTATTTCGCTAGCGATTTCTGTGGCAGCCCTGTATAGTTTTAAGTAGGGTATCAAACCGAAACTAAAGTCGGTATTAGTTTCGGATTCGGTCTAACTTAACTAACTTTGTTCGGTTATTGGTTACGCAATATCTTCACAAAGCCTACAAAAAGAAAACACAAGCTCGGAAATTTGTTTCATTTCTCAGTCTTCTTCAAGTTTCTAGTGCGACATGACTCAATTTAAGTGGCTGCTAATTTTCCTATATTTTCTGTTATTTTGCCAAAGCAATATCGCAGTACAAAGCATTCTATATGGAGCGAATGCAATTCCAAAGCAATTTCCTTATCAAGTATTTATAGCAGCTCGCACAGATTGGCAATGGCATGAACTTTGTGGAGGCACTGTAATTTCCAACAGGCTAATTCTCACAGCAGCTCGTTGTTTATTATATAAATGGTAAGTCAAAATGCAAATAATCTAAGCCAACATAGAATTGATATATTCATTAAAAAGGCAAGCCTATAAAGTTTATTATGGAGCCATCGATAAATCAACGAACTTCGAAACAGGACAGAGACGATCAATAATATTTCCAAGGACTGTCTATGTGCATCCCAAGTGGAACTCGAGTCTAGGCACTTATGATATAGGAGTGATCAGACTGCCCAGCGATCTGTACTTGAATGAGTATGTTCAACCTGCAAAATTGCCAGATAAAAATGAAATGTACAGTAATTACAATGCTGTCGTTTCCGGTTGGGGCATAACTGCAAGTATGTTGCACTGATATCATTTCCAATCATTAAAACTAATAACGATTATTTTAAACAGAGGATTTCCCCAAACTGCAGAAACTTCTGTATTTGAATGTCACCGTTCTATCAAATAAAGAGTGTAAACTTCTGGTGGACAAGCTTATGCCGGGATTGGTTTTTTCGCCATCCTGGATTTGTACGAAGCCCGATCAAAGATATCCATGCCAAATGGACACTGGTGGCCCCTTGGCCATAAGGAATGCGGATGGCAGCAGCACTGTAATAGGTCTGGCGTCCTTTGGCATGGATGAAGAGTGCGATCGGTTGTCGGGCAGACCCCTAATTTACACTCGGATTTCGTCCTTTTTAAACTTTATAACCTGGGTCCAAAATACGCCACGGAAATTAATAACTACATTCCAATCCCCTGAAGGCATTTCCGCGATGAACATTCCGAGGTGCAACAGAACTTTAGTAAAATTTAGTTTTCTAAACATTTTCAAAAACCTTATCGACTGCTAAGGGTTGGCAGCTTCTCCGATTAAATTACCCAAGGGCTTGTTTAGCAACTTTCTTAAGTTTTTCATATTTTATTTATTTAGTGTAACTTATTTAAATAATAATTGATTTTGTATAAATAAAGTAAAAATTTAAACATTTAGTTTTTGGCGCGACAAACAATAAAAGTTACTCGACAACTCTAAAATCCGATCCGCTCAAAATTATTCAGCGGATTGGTCTGTGGCACAGCGGAATGAAATTGAATTCAGTGAAATTCATGTATAAATTGAGTTGTTGTCGGCTTTAAGATTAATAATTAATTAATTTAATAATAATTTAATAATTAAAGTTTAGCGCAGATACCCTGTACCCAATCCTAAAGATGTGTTATAATTATTCACACTTACGCAAATAGTAAGAAAGGTTACAGTTATTAAACTCTATTGCGAAACACCCTAAACTTGACCTTAAAAATCAATTTAAAGATAATACTTGAAAAAAACAATCATCATAAATACTGAAACTTTTTAGTTATACAAAGGATACAAAAAATAATAAAAATAACAACTTTGGTGTGTCTAGCTCTTATATTCTCCATACAAATATCTAGAACTATACAATAATGTATTTACTTTATGGAATCGACAATCTTTGAAGAGCCGTTGATAAGAGGGTTTGAAAAAAGTAATTTTTAAGCGGAATTCAATTACCAGACTCAATTCAATATTGTTTCTAATTAATATTTTAATTATTTCTTTACGAGTTACATAAGCTACATATAGTAAGTACTCTAAAAAACTAATTTAAATAAACTAAACTAAGTGTCGAGCTGTCATCATTGTTATCGCAATCATAAATTCCAAAAATACACCCTTAAATCGAGTGCTATAAAAACTCGGAAGTCTCTTCCGTTTGTCAGTTCTACTTCAAGCTACGAGTTCAATATGGCTCAATTCAAGTTTCAGCTGATTTTCTTGGCTTTTCTATTCTACCAACCAAATGTTGGAGCACAATGCACAGCAACGGAACGCAGTAGAAACATACGCCATGCCATCCCTAAACAATTTCCATATCAAGTATATGTTGAAATACTCGTACAAACCGATGTGAAACAAGCTTGTGGTGGCGTTATAATATCAAACAGAACTATTCTAACAGCAGCCAAGTGTATACCCAAAAATGTGTAAGCCCAATATCGAATCTAACCCAATAACCAAAAGATAATTTAATAATTCTATTTATCAAAGCGATTATATTCTCATTTATTTTGGTGCTGTGGATATATTAAACGATATGGAAACGGGTCAGCAACGTTTGGTAGTGAGCAGAAAGAATATTGTGGTGCATCCAGAGTGGGATCCTAATCAAGATATTAATGATATAGCCCTGATCAAACTGCCAGCCGATCTGCAATTCGATGAGTATATTCAACCTGCCCAGTTGCCGGATCCAAATCAGTTTTATGAAAATGAAAGTGCTGTCGTTTCTGGTTGGGGCCTAAGTTCAGGTATTCTCTAATTTCATTCTACATAATATTAAAACTAATTACACTTATTAATGACAGTTCCGGGTGACATGACTAGCCAACTTCATTATTATAATGCAACCGTTCTATCAAATGAAGAGTGCAAGACTGTGCGCCACAACTATGAACCGGGAAGGTTCTTTCCGTCATCGTTGATTTGTTTGAGATCCAGAGAAAGAAGCACATGCAATGGAGACTCTGGTAGCCCAATGGCCATAAGGAATGACGATGGCACCAGCACTCTACTAGGCGTTTTATCAGTTGGCGTGGATAGCGATTGTAAGGTTAATAGACCTGATGTCTATACCAGAATCACATCGTTCTTGTCGTGGATTGCAAAGTACCATGTTATTAATCCTGAAAAGTAAATAAATTTTCAAAAATATGAGCATTTTAAAATGTTGCTGAGTTTATTTTTTTTGTGTTCTACATTTTATTCTAAGTCCAGCTTTAAGATACCTTTTTCAAACTCCAAAATTATTAACAAAAGGACCAAGTGAAACGAACTTACTTTTATTTTATTTAAATTTCCTTTGAATCATGCTGTATAAAAAAACGAACACGTTTACGTATCTAAGATTTCTTTTTAAGTCTTCGACTATTGTATGTAATGCATTAAATATTACAGATAGATTTTCAAATCTCTACTGATAGCAGCTTAGAGCTAAAGTTTTCAAACAGTTCTCGGATTAGGGAAAACTGAGTATTATATCAACATGTCATAGTTTAGGGCAAAGGCAATATCGCAAAAATAAATAAAAATTAATCAAGAGCTGCATATGAAAAATAAATATAATTAAAAAAGTTGTTGAGTGCTAAGTGATTTCCGTTAAATTGAAATGCTTCCCTGATTGCAACAAAGTTGTTGCACATTAACGTTACCTAATTAAAAAACTAATTAAACTTTACTAAAGTAACAGTCGTCCTGTCATCATTCTTATCGCAATCATAAATCCTGAAAAGACACCCTTCAATCGAGTGCTATAAAAGCTCGGAAGTCTCTTCCGATTGTCAGTTCTATTTCGAATTTCAAGCTTTATATGATTCAATTTAATTGGCAGCTGATTCTCCTCAGTTTTCTATTCTACCAACAATATTTTGAAGCACAGTCGACGCCAATTTAACGCATTATAAATGGATTTCATGCTGTAGAGTGCTGGCATGGGTGACGGTTGTAAGGTTAATCCCACAAAAAAAACCTCTTTACTAGGTAAAAGTCTAGTGACGAAAACATTTTCATGCCCCAAAATTTCTGATATCCAATTTTGTGACGAATAATATTAAGTTTTACATATAAATTATTTTAAGCAAAATTTTGGCACTCGGCACATTGCGCTAAAATGTATCAATTCTTCATACCAAATAAAACTCACTGTTTTGCGCAGTGCCGAATTCAAAAATTTTGTTAAAATAATTTAAATGTAAAACTTAATATTATTCGTCACAAAATTGGATATCAGAAATTTTGGGCATGAAAATGTTAATTTTAGCGGTTTTTAGCGATTTCCCGCTAAACTAGCTTTTTTTCGAAAAAGTCGTAGAACAAACGTTTCTATATTTTTGAGCGGGAACAAGTCCTCATTCAAACTTTTAAGCTAAATCAACGATTTGATCCAAACAAACAAACAGACAAACTGACTTTTCATCTCATTTTCGGAAGGCCACTAAAAATTTCAAAATTAATTATCTTTTGAACCAGCGGTCGGATTTTGATGATCGAGGTGTCATTCAACGCATAATTTTGATTAAAATAGTTAAAAATTAAAAAAAAAGTCAGAAAGGCTCCAACGGCCCCATTAGCTCCAATCATTTAAATTTTGCCCCTCCCATTTACACCTGTTTATCTCACGAACCAGGTGAGTTTTCAAAAGTCTTAGTATGCACATTTGTAAGTTAGGTTGATACCTTTCGATCGGTATATAACTCGACCTGATCGGACAGTCTGTAAATCTTCCATTCTTCCTGTGTATATATGCTAGTCGCCTTCGCACCCTTCGTGCTGCTTTCGTCACTAGCGGGACTGCCGTCCGCAGTGATGGACCTGATGTCTATACCAAGAATCACATCGTTCTTGTCGTGGATTGAAAAGTACCATGTTATTAATCCTGAAAAGTAAATAAATTTTCAAAAATATGAGCATTTCAAAATGTTGCTGAGTTTATTTTTTTTGTGTTCTGCATTTTATTCTAAGCCCAACTTTAAGATACCCTTTTCAAAGCCCAAAATTATTAACGGAAGGACCAAAGTGATAGGAATTCATTTTTTTTTTGATTTTTACATTTACAAGATTTCGTATTTAGTTTGTATGTGATGCGCTAAATCGATAATTTTTAATTCACCTCAAAGAGATAGATAATAATTTAATCTTATATTAAAAATATAAAGGGAATAAAAATGTATTCTGTCTCCAGGATACCACAGTCAAAAAGTTTTTTTAACTCTATACTCTAATTTGTCTCGTAGGGTATTTTGACCTATAGATGACTTGCATTACATAGAAGTTTATAAAGCGTTGGAAAACTATAAAATTTTCGGGCTAACGTCCATGGGCGTTGCATGAAAAACACGCCCCGAACAATTTGACACAGACAAAAGGCTTAAGCAAATATTCCGAAAAGTCGAAAGCCCACTCAGAGGTAAAGAAACAACAACAATTGCAGCTACAACAGCAACAGCAACAATAACAAACGTTTTGTGTCACAAAATATTTGAATGTAAAGTGCGCGGCGCGACTTGCAACTTGAGAGTCTTGCAAATTTGTGGCTCGACTGTTTGCTGTCTCTATTCCCAGTTGCAACCAAGTGGTGCAAGTGCCTGGCTGTGACGTGCGCCTGTGCAACTGCCTAAGTTTCACCTGCCCCCTCCCACCGACCATGCCCCCCTTCTGCCCCTCGGGTCGATTCACTAATTGGTCACGACAGCAACCAGCGTTGAGTTTTTGAAAAGCGAAAAGTAAAATCCATTGAATTTGGCAACAGTCGATTGCCATTTGTTGTTGTTCTTGTTGTTGTTGTTGTTGTTGGCCAGCTGAAACCTTCAATTTTTGGTAGCCAGACGACAGCCAAAACAAAGCTGGCCCCAAAGATCCCCTCCCCTCCTCCTCCTACTCCTCCTCCCTCTCCATCTTCTGATGGGGTCTTAAAGTTTAACATCGCAATTGATTTTAGTCGTCAGTTTTGTGGGCTTTTGATTTTTGTTGCTAGTGTTGTTGTTGTTGTTGTTGTTGCACTGATGGCGCAAACTTTAAGCATTCAACATTAAACTGTTCGATTAGTTTTAGTTGTTGACTCTTTACTGTTTTCCGATTGTTTTTGTTGTTGCCAAATTTATAAACGACTGCATTCAGTTTTATTATCGAATATCAATTTAAATGCATTTTTAATCATTGTTTTATGTTTTTGGCCAAATTGAAAATTATTATTCAAACTGTTATTAATTTTAATATTTATTGTTATTTAATAATGCACAATGCTGCATGACGCAACAGACAAAAGGCGCTTTCGGCTGGCCAATGAATAAATTCAATTGCAAATTGGCCAAAATAAATGCAGATAAATTAACAACTACAAAGGAAGGCAAAATGAATCAATCGAAGAATTAAAATTGATGTGAATGAAGTAGATAAATAAAATAATACGATTACGATACTATAATTGCAATGGCAGAAAAATTTGAGAATATTAAAAAGAAAAATATAAAAAATATTTTGCGTAATAAATTTAAGTTATTCATTCTTTTCTTTGTAAAAAAAATTAGATTAAAACACTAGAAACTGATAGTTAAAAAACCATTATGTTTTCTATTCAAAAATAAATATGCAATCAAGATAATTTAACAACTACAAAGGATTGAAATGGAATCAATCGAAAAATTAAAAATTATATGAATGAAGTAGATAAATTCAATAATACGAATCATAATTGAAATAGCAGAAAAATTTTGTGAATATTTAAAAGTAATAGAAATATTTTGTGTAATGAATGTAAGTTATTCCATCTATAAATAGAAGATTGGTATGTTTTTGTAAACAAAATTTTAATAAAAACACTAGAAACTGACATTAAAAAAAAAACATATTTTCTATACAAAAATAAATTTGCAATTTCTTCTCCTCCCAATCAAAAAAAAGTTCTTTATGTCTTTTTTATTGCTACTAAGCAAATAATTAGTATTGAAATGAATTAGGCTAAAAGCTAAAGCGAATCCAAAATACGGAAATCTCTTTATTATGTACTATAATCTTCAACATACAATGAATCATTTCATCAATAAAAGTTTCCAGATTTACGAGTATCTTTTAAGGGGGCACGACTTCCCGATTGCTTTGCATATGGACTCGCAAACTCGCATTAAACACTCTGTCTGTTGTTAATGTAATTTTGCGATAATTTATTGGCTCGCTTGTTGCAGCCACAATAATCGAAATTTCGGCAGTCGCCAGCGGCAACAGTTGCCAAAATAATGAAAAAATAAAAGAAAAAATAAAAAGAAGGTAGACAACGTCATTCATCAAATAAAATTTACTTAATGAAATTAATAAATAAATTATGATATAAATCTTGTTACAATCGCCGGATGAAATATGCCGCCAATGTTGCTGGTTGCTGGTTGGTGTTGCAGTTGCCGCTGTTGTTGCAGTTGCAGTTGCAGCAACATTTTTATTAAAAGCTCTAAATTATTGGCAGTCGCATGCGACGGCGGCAACAAAGCAAACGAGGCTGGTCAACTGAACTGAGCAACTGGACAATTGGCCACACGGACAGACAACTTGCCACTTGGACGGGGCAACAACCAAGACCAAGTGGCCTGTGCCACATTAACGAGCAAATGTCAATTTCGCAGCAATCTTTTTGCAATTTTTGTGTTTTTAGTTAATAATTTTTGCTGTCCAACTGTCGGCACTAGCAACAGCCGTCCGGCAGCAACAACAGCCAGCACAGCGGCAACAGTTGCCGCCGTCCTCGTCGTCAGCGATGCGCGTGCGCAGAAGCAACAACAACAACAGCAACAACAACAATAAGTTGCACTTACGTAATGTGCTAAAAAATATTTGTGTCTAGCTAAAATTAAGTTAATTTATATTTTTTTCTGTAATAATTTTAATTGGTTTCTTATGGTTTTCTCAGGGTACTTTAGCTATGTGAATTTGGAAGTGTTGAAAATCTAAGTGTTTAATTTTATGTACAAAACTGTTAATGATGTAATTGTGAAAAATATAAAATGTGTATTTATGGTATGTTTAACATAAATATAAATATTTTGATTTTTACAATTTGAACATAGTTTTATTTTTCAGTTTTGACAAGCTTAAGTGTGCTATACAAATTCTAAATAATCTCTGATCTAGCTCTTGGCTTTTTATGGATTCAAGAAATTATTATTGCGAAATCTTTATTGTTATAATATTTAAGGTATATTAATTTTCTACAAATCAACTCTTATATTTTTATTATATTTATTGGTTTTTTTTTTTTTTTTTTTTTTTTGAAAACCATAGCTACAACTTAAAGGTTGAGAATTGAGTTGACTTCTGAGTTTTATTTATTTATTTAACTTATTTCTAAGCATTCCTAATTTTCTGAAATTTTCCAACTTTTTTATTAGGGTATTTTTGCATCAATATACCCCATTGCAATTGTGTTGGGCAGCTGATAAATTTTTCAAATTTGCCGACGTATATTTTTGTGATTTTTGTTGTATTTTTGTTGGCACGTAAATGTGTCAAATATTGACAATTTATATAAGTAATGCACATAGGTGCCTAGGTAGCTGTCCCGATGAGGGGGGCAATGATGGGGAGGGGAAGAGGCAGGGGCAGGGGCTGGGGCTGGGGCTGGGGCTGGGGGCGAGGAAGAAATATGAGTTGAACGCGTTTTTTAGGTCGATGCCATTTTTTTGGATGTTGTTGCAGTTGTTGTTATTGTTGTCTGTATGTTGCTGCATTGCAATTTTGATTGCTGTTGTTGTTGGTTGTCGGAGGTTGTTGCTGGTTGTTGCTGCTGTAAACAGGAGATTGTTATTTGCAACCCGCTGTGCGTACACCGCAAACTGGACAACTTAATTTGGCTAAAGTCGCTTGTTAGTGTTTGCCAGTCGGCCTATAGACAACAACAATGTTGTTGTTGTTCTTGTTGTTGCTGTTGTTGTTGTTGCGGTTGTGGTTTTGGCCTGTGATTGCCGTTGTTGCACATATGAGTGCAGTCTCTGAATAAAGATGAAGCTTGTCTCCCTTTCTCTTTTCCTCCTTCTATCTAACTCTGCAGTTGTCAAAATGGCATTGGACAAGTTTATATAAATCTTTTTTGCCTTCTTTCAGTTTGTTGCTGTTGCTGTTGTTCTACAAACGGCAACAATTAGAGGAACATGTAGTTATAATAGTTAATAGAACATTGCAATGCCCGAGTTGAGTTTCTTCTTTTTGCTTCTTTTTGTCAGCCTGGGAAAATTTGTTTCAGCTTTGAGTAGATAATATCTTACCAATCTAATCTTAATTAATTTTATCGAATCTAATTTAATTTAATCTAATCAAATTCAATCTAATCTAATCTAATCATACCTTTTAAAAACTGACGAAATTCAGCATAGAATAAAAATGATAAATTTAACGATAATTGTTCATAGCCTTTTTCAGTTGTTTTTTTTTCAGCTGTTGTAGATTGTTTTAAGCAAGTTTGAAGGAAATCCATAATATCAAATTTTCTGCTTAATTAAATTTTTGAAATTTATAAAATATTTACACCAATTTGTTTTACATCCTTCTTTATTTCTAGCTAAATTTTATCATATTATTTTGTTTAATTTTCTGAAATTTTGCAACGTTTTTATTATAGTTTTAAAACTCTTTCAACTCTTTAGTCTTCATTTAATCTATCATATGTTTTGCCTTTGAGTAGCATATTTAAATGCTTTATTGATAATTTGTAACAGGCATATTTGAGACCGATAACTTTCGTCCTGTTCGTTTAAGAGCCTCAACAAATTTGAATTTAATTAGTAATTTTGTTGGATTTTATAATGACTTTTGATCTTAGACAGTGTTCAGCTCCTTCTACTCTCATTACTTAAACTAGTCATTTAATTTTCTACCATTTGTTGCATATTTTTCTGTCTGTTTTTTAGCTTTTGTCCTGATCGTTCATCATCCTTTTCCTTGCCAACTTTAATTACTCACGTCTTGTGATTAATTTGTTGACTTGCTTAGCTTAATAATTGCCATAGGAGCAAAAAAAAAGTAGAAAAAATAGAAACTTCAACTGCATTGGGACGACATTTTGCCATTTGCCACGCCAAGTGTGTTGCAACAACTGCAGCTGCAACAACAGTTGCAACAAGCGACAACAACAACAACGACAACAACTGGAAAGTTGTCGCGTCACATGCAACAAACGACATTTATCATGTTAACCTTTGAAGTGCATTTGTCTAGACGTCTTCAACGAGACTTACTGTTGTTGTTGTTGCTGTAGTTGTTGTTGTTGCTCTTGTTGTTGTTGCAATTGCATTTCCTGCCATTGCTGCCGGCAGTTATGACAGCGTTAAAAAAAACGCACGGAAAAACATCAGAAAGCAACAAGGAATCATAATAATTTGTAATAAATTAACGCCTCGTGTGCGCCGCGACAACAGCAACAACGACAACAGCAACAACAACAGCAACAACGACAACAATGACTGAAACAACAGCAACAACAACAACAGTTAACAAAGGCGGCATTGCGTCTAGGCGCAAGGATTAAAACACGCCCATGACTTGGCCATGTTTCCTCGTCATCTTCATTAAGTCAAGGCGCGTTGTCGTTGTCGTTGTTGACTCGACATCACACACACATCAAAAAAAACAACACTACAGTTGGTATGCTCGACTGTTAAATACCCGGTATATGTATTCTCGCAGCCATTCGATTCCAACACCATTGATTAAAAACATAAATTTAATGCCAACTAAACGTAGTTGAACAAAGGTTCTTAGAAGAATAAAAATACAATTATGAACTTAATATGATATAAAATAATTATTAAAAATTTAATATTAAACTGTACAAATAAAAGGTAAATTATATATTTCTAATGTTAATTTAAATAACAAAAACCGTATCAAAATCGAGACATAATTAATAAATAAAAATACTTAATGGTAACAATTCGCTGAAATCTTGTTTTTTTAGGTAATTCTAAACTGTAGTAAAAATTATCAACTAAAATTTCAATTGATTCAAAAAGAAGTTGAAATACAATTAAACCAAATTTCTTACTAATTTAGTGTTTGCTAAAATAGTAAACTAACAACATCTAAAATATATATATTGCTGTTAATTAAATTTAACTACATAATTCAATATAATTAACATAATTCTGTATAGTTAACAGTCAAAGCAATCTCTCTATATCAGGGGTGCCCAAAGCCAGCATACGAATGAGTTTGCACCAATACTTATAAGCAAACGCATCAATACAAGAAGAAAACAAGAGAAGACAACAACAAAATCACATTGAAATTTTTCTTGCTCTCTTGCTCTCTGCTCTCTTGTGATCGAAAGCACCAATCAAAGAAGACAATAAAACCGAATTTTGTGCTGCGTATTGCATACATACGCAAATGTTTGTATGTGTTGGTATTTTGTATACTCGGCGCCGTGCATGTATACGAGATTTTGTTTCCTATGCTTTGAGGAATTACAAAAACAAATGAGGCTGAAAATCAATGGAATGAGCAAAAGCTGAGCACCCCTGCTACAGAGTCTATAGCAGTGGTCGGCACCAACACTGTCATATGTTTGCATTGCATTTTTGTTCGCCTAACAGCGGAATAACAGCGACGTTTACAGAAGCAAATCGTACTAGTGTGTCGTACGTGAGTGTACATGAGCGGAGTCGCCACGAAAATTTCCTATGAGATCGAGATAGGGCCGTGCCGATAGCTGGTCTATAGCCTTCTATGATAAGATATCAAATTTCTCATGCTAAAGGTTGATTAATGACCGATTTTTATTGAGAGTACTATGATATAGTCATCCGGTCCGCATAAGCTTGACCTGTACCAAATTTCATTGATTCATTCATTCATTGATTATGAATATTGTCAGCAAATTAAATTATCCTAACTCTTGATATTCTCCATAATTTGGTAGTTTACATTTATTAACATTCTCACAAACATAAAAACCTCTGCTCCCTTCAGCTACAGGGCAGCATAAAATGTTTATATGTATGTGTGTGTGTGTGTGTGTGTTGAGGAGGCACAGGTAACTTTAGCCCAACTCCCTCTGGCCCATATCCTTTTGTCTAATTTCACGCTGTCGTCTCTCATCAAAGGTTGACGCGCGTCCCCGGCGAGTAATTCATCATTTTGCGTGACATACTCGCCTCCAGTCTGCAACACACACTCAACACACACACACGCAACACACACTCAACACACACACACACACACATTTCTATACACACATGGAGACATAAATTCTCAAGTGCCAAATGCATTTTTTATATGCCTTTGAGTTGCCTCCAACTTCTGGCAATGGCGTGACAATCGACGACGCGATGTCTCCAAGCTCAGTCTGTCTGTCTCTGTCTCTGTCTCTCTCTCCCCTCTCATTCACCTCTTCGCTACACTCTTCATATTCTCCATCTTCACAGTGTTGGCCGTGTCGTTAGCTGCTAATTATTCAAATTAATTGTTTAGCTCGAAAGACATGCGCACGCGCAGCTCAAACGCCAATCAAAGGCGACAGTTTGTTGGCCAGGCTAACATGCCAGCTTCTCTTCTTCTTCTGCTTCTGCCTCTTCTTCTTGCTGCTGTCGTTGTTGCTGTTGCTGTTGTTGTTGCTGTTGTAATTGCCGTTGTTATTGCCTGCACTCTTAACGACCTGCGATTAAAAGTTGCTCCTCTCAAAACAAAACAAAAAAAAACTAAAACCCTTTTGTGACCACTCTAAATGCCATTTTCCAGCATTTTTAATTGAGTTGTTTGGGCGTCTGTTGAGCTGACACTAGCGATGAGCGCGTGTCGTGACACGATTTACAAAATAAAATAGCTTTTGATTGCAGCAAAAGG